>FR990034.1:14549436-14571936 GCA_905404135.1 Hesperia comma
TGTTTGTGGCTTTTGTACTCTCCTCACCGGCGTATCGTAAATTGACACTCCGGTGGCTCAAGTAACTCGCCAGAAGTCGCCTCAGATTTATCGGACATCCTTCCTCAGCCAGTCGGACTTTTATAGCCGGCCACCAGGCACTATCGAATGCCCCCTCTATGTCCAACGACACAAGCACGACAATCTTCTTTTCAGAGAGTTTGTCGCGGATGTGTCTCATAAGGTCATAGAGGGAGTCTTCGGTACTCCTCTGTGGCATAAAGCCGTACTGGCGAGTACTCATCCTCGGAATCAGATGCCACTTCAGGCGAGAGACCACCATCTTCTCCAGGACCTTGCCCAGAACAGGGAGCAGCCCTATTGGTCTGTATGATCTGGGGTTCAGGTAGTCCTCCTTGCCTGGCTTCCTAAGGGCTACAACTGTAGCGGTTTTCCACACCTTAGGAAAGTGCCCGATCTCGAGACACTTGTTGGCCAAGGCAAGGAAGATCCCTTGATCCTGGAGAATCGCCCTAGCGCAGATATCCGCTGTGAGGCCATCCGATCCGGGAGCCTTTTTGGGGTTAAAACTTTCCACCGCCATTGCCATTTCTGTTTCTGTAAATGGAGGATCCGAATGTGAATTTTCGGTCCACTCGTTTATTTTTCCGGCTTTTTCGCGTATTTGGCGGTGGTAGGCATTATCCTCAGCTTCCCGGTCCTCGGGGTAAAAGGTCTCCACAAGTAGATCCGCTGACGCTTTGGGGCTCAAGACTGTGCCATCCCTCATAAGGGGGGTCTCTTCTACTCTGGCTGTAGTCCTGCCGATAATCCTGTAGATCCCGTCCCACATACCCTCTCGGTCCTGCCTCTTACAGTAGTCCATCCAGCTTTTTGTCTGAGCGTCTCTTGCCATATTTTCGTACAGTTCCTTGGCCTCCAGATACTCCTCCACGACTTTTGCTCTCCTTACCGGTGCTGCCCATTTTATGCGTCGCCGTCTCCTCTTGGTCTCGCACCTTGCATCCTCGAGTTCTTTGGACCACCACGGCATAGTAATTCTTTGTTTATTATTTAAGTGAGGTATGTTATCTTCTGCTGATTTTTTGATGTTTTTAATGTACTGTTGAGTAGTTTCTTCTAATTTGGTTTCTGTTCTAATTTTACTAATTTCTTCTATATTTATCTTGCTTTCCAGATTTAACTGGTCCAGTTTGTTACCAAACTGGACCCAGTTGGCCTTTTTTGTGTTGTATATTCTAGTTGTTCTTTTGACATTTAACCCTTTATTTCGTATTAAATTTACCTTGAATACTATGCCGTTGTGGTCCGAGCTCGTCATTCCTCTCTCTACGCGCCAATCTTCTATTAGGTCTAGCATATTAAGGGAGCACGCGGTAATGTCGACTATGCTGGCATAGGTCTTAGTGCCTCTCACTGTTTCAAACGTAGGTGTTTTGCCGTGGTTCAGTATATGGAGGCCAAGTTCGTGTAATGTACTAGTCATGTCCTCACCTCGATGGTCTATTGTGGAGCTGCCCCACCAGGAACTCTTAGCATTACTATCGCCTCCCACAATGATGGCTCCAGGCCCAAGCTCTTTGCATATAGATTCAAATTGCTCCAAGTAAGGCCCTATGGGCTGGTCAGGTTCGAAGTAGAAGGAGATGACATTTATCCTCCAGGCGCCGGTTCTGATTCCCACCACTGCGATGTTATTTGTGGTGAGTTGTGGGTATTGGATAACGTCCAGGTCTGCATCGAATACGGCAATAGCTGCCTTGACCGGTCCCTCTTCGTTACCCGCGCTCTGGAAGACTCTGGCACCCCCATACTGCTTCACCCTCCCAATCCCACCGACGTAGGGTTCTTGGAGCAACGCGACTGCCAGTTTGAGCCTCTTGGCTTCCAGCATGAGCTCATCGGTAGCTAATCGCTTTCTTTGCAAGTTTGCCTGTGCCATCATATATGGGTTGTGTTCTGTAAAGTTCTCCTTGGTGCCCTTAGCAGTAGGAGATGCTGGCCCTTGCCAGCGCATCCCATTTGCGCCTCACTGGACAACTCTCGCTAAATGCGTTATGTCCTAGTTGATCCAGCTTGGCGCGGCTACAGTTGCAACACGATGGGTCTGCGTTGGCGAGCCAGCTCTCACACTCCGATCTCAGGTGGGGCCCCCCACAGTGACTACATTTGACGGTGGTCTCCCTGCAGAAACGCCTTCCGTGACCGAAGCAGAGGCACTGAGAACACTGCAGTAAAGGAGAGAAGTCTTCGACTCTTATCCTCTGCAGATCTATCCGCACTGTCTCTGCCTCGGTCATCCTCCTCCAAATGATCGGTGAGACCCGCATGATAATATGGCAGGTATGCGGGTTCCTATTCCTTTTACGGAACCTTATTTCCATGCGGGCCTCTTCTTCTTTGATGTCTTTGAATGTATCTTTGTTTTGGTTCCGCAGGGCCCCGACCACCTCTTCATCACCATGGATGGTGAGGACATTCCTAAGTATCAGGAGCGGGTCCTTGTTTTTTATGTTTTCAATGACCAACTTGTCATTGGCCCCGCTCAGCCGCTCCTTGACTTTCGCTCTTTCTTCCTCCGTCGAGCACCCGACGATCACTTTTCGGTCTTTCGCCTTTCGAACCCTCTCGACCCTCACCCATCCATCTTTAGCATTAATTGCTTCCCTTACCTGGGTAAGCACTTGGTCTCCAGTGTCAGTCTCAGTTTTCGAGCTGATGACCACTGAGTGGAGAGTCGGGGGTTGGCGAGGTGCTTCTTTTTTGTTGGCGGCGGCTATATTAGCATATGAGACTTTCTCAAGAACCTCTTTCTGTTTCTCCATGAGTTCTTTCATTCTTTCCATCTGTTGGCTATTTTCTCTTAGTAACTTTCCATGTTCCTCGATCCTCTTGCATAGCTCCTCCTCTCTTTCCGTAACTTCCCCTTTTTTGGGACCCTCCTTTTCCACCGCTTCATTCCCAAGTTTCTTCTTCTCGACTTCTGCCTCCTTAACCAGCTCATATAATCTTTCGACCGCTTGTGTGACCTCTATTTTGATGTCGGTCCTAAGATTTTTTGAGTTTTTCAGGTGTGTTCTCGCTTTTAGTAAATAAATTCGCGCCTCTTCTACTCTACTAGAGATGTGTTCTTTTGCCGTAGGGCTTTTTGCCGCCTCTAAAGTTATCGTGAAGGCAGATGTTTTGCCTTCTTGTGAGGTTTTTTGTTTCGGCGCTGGTTTTGGTGGGTCTACCTGGGATTTTACGGTGTTGGGAGACTTCGCTTTTGGGGCTGTTGTTCCTATTTCCCCTTCCCCTTTACTGCGTCTAACCGTTTGGGGGTTAGAGGGTCCAGCCCTTTCCAGCCTTTCGGCTGAGTCCGCTCCTGGTTCTGTTGTGGGGTTTGGGTTCTTCTTGACAGGTGTATGGAACCCGATCATTTTTATTATGTGTTAGTACAGGGAAAAATCGTCACAATTTAAATGTAAATATAAATATAGTTGTAATAACTATGGTTAGTAATTGCTATAATGTTTACACAAAATAATGTTATGATTTATTAAGGTCTAGGTCAGTTTTGTGATACAGTGGGTGTAAAAAGCCCTACTGACTGTCAAAAGATTTTGCTATAAAAAGTAGTGACAACACAGAGTGTAAAGTCTCAATGTGTTATGGGTGTAAAGGGCCCTCTTGGTTGTCGGTTCAATCACAAGATTGAGTCACTTTCTATATTGCTGGAAGTTGTAAATAGATCCCAGCTAGTCGACTTATTGCCTAATTAATCTAAAACTAAAGAGAGTCTTTCTTCCTGTTTTTGCCGCCTCTCGAGCGTCCAGTCCAATCAGTCCAGTCTAGTCTAATGCCGCCCCTAAATGCTTGTTTAATATATATGTGTATGTCCGGTTTGGTTTTATAGCTATTTCTATTTAAAATAAATAAGTTGTAAATTCTAATATCTGTTATCTTAGCTAATTTATTTGTTTCTATTTCAGGATAAATATACTGAGTTTACAAAGTGATGAAATGAGAGGGAAAGAATCTACCTATAAAATAAAACAGCAATTATTAAATAATTCCTAAAATATGAGTCGTAAGGTTGTATATAGTTTATGGGTTATGGATTAGAATTAAATTTCATTATTTATTATAAATCCCATAAGGTGATAGAAAGATATAGATTTAGTCTAACAAGTATTGTAATTATATGGCAGTGATCTCAAGTAAGGTGGAATAAAAGTTACAGTATTTTTTACCAAACAATGCACATCAGATATAGAAATTACCAGTGTCTATTTCTACGGTAGGTTAAAGCAACAAATATATAATAGTAATATTTTTAATAATGTGATACTATATAGTGTTTTATTCTCGTGATTATATTATCTTTTAAAAGGTTAAATAATTTTTTAGTTGATAGGAATAGGGTTTTATTCCTGTTTGTTCGATTTGTTTACGCTCTTGCCGACAGGAGGCGCTCCTAGTGTTATGTTTTAAAGGTAGGTAATCTATTGTTTATTATTTTATTTGGATTTAATATTGTTATTTCAAAATTACTTATTATTTTAAGTTTGTACGATTTTAATTATTTTATTAAGTTTTGTATAGGTGATTTAGTTTATTAGTTTATTGGAATAGGATTTTCTTTCGATTGTTTTAAATTTGTTTGTCCTCTGGCCGACAGGGGGCGATACCAGTGGGTAATTTGGGTGATTTTAATCTTGTTTTATTTTAATTTTATAGTATTTTTAGCTTTAAGACTATTTTCCAAATTTATTTCTATTATTATTTTACTTTTCCCTCCCTAGGCTTGTGTTGACTTTGTGTTTTATTCTATAGGTTAATAATGTCGGCGCTAGTGGTAGTATTTTTATTTTAGTAAATCTTTAATTTTATATTTTACTTTGATTGGTATTTTAAAATTTAAATCTAAAATGATGTACTAAGAATACTTAGTTTTTAATTTTTTAAAGTTTTTGTAGTTTTAATATTAAGTTTTATTTTTCGATTTAGTTTTTTCCCGTCCGACAGAGGGCGCTACCAGTATAATCGTTTTTAGTTCAATACTAATTTGTTGTTTTATTGCTTCTATTTTTAATCTAGTATCTTTCCCTATTTATTTTTATTTATTTTATTTTCCAGGTACAGTGAAAGTGCAGGAAGATTATTTCTATTTTATATAATGGTAGATAGTAGTGTTTAATCCTCTGGTCGACAGAGGGCGCTGTGGTTTTACTATGTGTAAGAAAAGAACCCTTTCTTATATTAATTCTGTAATTCGTCCATAGATGGCGCTGATACTGATATGCGGAAGGAGGAAGGCGTGGTTTGAGGGAGGAGCCTAGGGAATTAAGCGAGATAGAAGAATGCTTGTCCCTGTTTAATTTGTTCCTCTACTCTCCGCGCAGTGGCGCTGCAGGTAGGTGCGTGAAGGTGGGTTGCGGGTTGAGGGGGGAGGATTGGGCGGTATGAGAGAGACAGAGTATACTTCTGTCCTTCCTTTTACTCCACTACTCACCGCTAGATGGTGTTACAGGATGGTACAGCGGGGGTGAAGTGCAGGTGTAAGGAGGAGGAACAACAGTAATTAGAGGACAGAGAATATTTCTATCCCTCTCCTGTTGAGTCCTCTATTCGCCGTCAGATGGCACTGTTTATATATTGCAGGACACAGAGGGGTTGAGGTGAGGTGTGTGAGGGGCGCGGGTGGGCAAGTGGGCAAAAGCGTGGGCTTCTCGAAGGTTCGATATGGATGATATCCGTTTCCCTTCTAGGTTTTTCTACTTGCCACCAGGCGGCTCTTATGGTAGGTGCAGCGGGGGTGAGGTTTTGGTTTTGGGGGGTCAGGGGGTATATGTAGAAAGGGACAGAGTAATGTATTGAAGAGAGATATGGAATAGTACCAAGTTAAAATTAAATTTTTCGTGGTTGGGGGGTCTTAATCGGAGGGCGGGGGGGGGGGGATATTGGTACGGGGGGTCAGGGGGGGTATGTATTGAAGGGAACAGAGCGATGTGTTAAAGAGAGATATAATATGATTTATTATGGGACTTGAATTTTTGCGGGGGTGAGGGGGTCCTGATGGGGGGCGGGGGGGGGGGTATGGATAGGGGGTGGTCCCTATAGGTTGAATTCAACCGGTCGGGGGTGGGTTGTTAGGGAGGGGGGGAGGAAATTTCGTCAGATTTTGCCTAGGACGCACGGTTTCCGAGATATTTGGGGTTTTTGGTTTTTGGGTTCCTTAGGGATTCTATTGCCAATAACTCCGGAACCCGGCCACCTAGGAGCCTGCGGTTTTCACCATAAGGCTCTACTCGGTAATGTGCACCGGATTCCGTCAAGAAAATTTTGAGGGGGAGGGGAGGGGGGGGGGTATATTTTTTTGGACTTAAGGGGCGGGGGTGGGTCAGGGAGTGCGGAAGGAATATCTCGGAACGTGGTAGCTGTAAGGTGTTGGTCTGACGAATCTGAAGTGGGAGGGGGGAGGGGGAAAAGAGGGAAAACTCGATGAGTTGCTATTTATTTGACTTTTTAGGGGTTTGGGTCAATACAATTTGGTATTTAATTAAAGTTTAAATTTAAGTTTAATTTTAAGGGATTTTTGGAATAGTGGTGGGGAGGGAGGTGTATCTAAATTTTCTAAATATATAATTTTTATACAAATTACCGTTTTACATAATAAATATAAGAGGAAAAACAGAGAAACACCAGGAAACAGAGAAAATCTTGGAAAAGTACTTTAAATACTTGGCACGGAATCAAACCTGAGACCAGTATCTAGGAGTAGGCACACCACGATGCTATGCGCCTCTTTTAGTTCAGCTACTCGCCGCTGCGGGCGCTTATTGACCTAGATACAGGTCTCAGGAATGCGTGGGCGTGGGCAAAATTTTACAATTTTAATACTAAAGTTTGATTGCCTGTATCTTTTAAATGACTGCATGAATCTACACCAAATTTTGAAAAAGCTATTTCCTTACATCAAATTTTACGTTAATGATTTTAAATTTTGAAAAAGAATTAATTTAAAAGAGTAAATTTTGAGAAAAATATTACGTAAATTATGTAAACAATCAGTACCTTGCTCTAAATATTATAAATTATCTTCACTTCTGTTGCTCCGATTTGAATGGGGTTTTCTGTGCTACGTTCCTCTGGAAATTCTGCTTCTCGTGGTCTGTGTATTCAGGCTCCACGAGTCCTGGTGCTCCAACAGGAACGTCTTCAATGTGGTATTTGGGACTTACAGTAGTTTTTCCAATTTTCTCCCGCTCCTGGGGGATTTTCGGAAAGCAAAAAGCGGATTTATGTTTCTCTTGATGTCCTTATTCGTTATTCAAGGGAAGTTCTTGCCCAGCTGGTCTGGATCCTAGTGCATGTGTCCACTCGGTTTTGTTTTTTGGTCTATATCTTCCGGATCCTGAGCCGGAAAAATCCGGAGGATGGGTCAAATTATAGCTCTTGAAAGGGCTCGTCTAGTCACATAAGAATTTCAATATGTTAAAGATCACTTGAGAGAGTTATAACGGCCGAAAGTTTTAACTGGTATAAAATTTTTATTCTAACGTTGTTTTCTTGTTTATTTCTTGTTATTTATATTTAAAAACTTCGTCACACTATGAAGAACACTATTTGACACAGCTGAACACCTTTTCCACTTCAATCCGGCTATTATATCCACTCTTATTGAATTTTAACTCTTAAAATCGGCGCGGAGCGACTTGTTTCGTGGCGCTTTCGACGGCGGATACAGTCAGACTGTTGGTTAGGTTAGGTTAGGTTAGGTTAGGTTAGGTTAGGTTAGGTTAGGTTAGGTTAGGTTAGGTTAGGTTAGGTTAGGTTAGGTTAGGTTAGGTTAGGTTAGGTTAGGTTAGGTTAGGTTAGGTTAGGTTAGGTTAGGTTAGGTTAGGTTAGGTTAGGTTAGGTTAGGTTAGGTTAGGTTAGGTTAGGTTAGGTTAGGTTAGGTTAGGTTAGGTTAGGTTAGGTTAGGTTAGGTTAGGTTAGGTTAGGTTAGGTTAGGTTAGGTTAGGTTAGGTTAGGTTAGGTTAGGTTAGGTTAGGTTAGGTTAGGTTAGGTTAGGTTAGGTTAGGTTAGGTTAGGTTAGGTTAGGTTAGGTTAGGTTAGGTTAGGTTAGGTTAGGTTAGGTTAGGTTAGGTTAGGTTAGGTTAGGTTAGGTTAGGTTAGGTTAGGTTAGGTTAGGTTAGGTTAGGTTAGGTTAGGTTAGGTTAGGTTAGGTTAGGTTAGGTTAGGTTAGGTTAGGTTAGGTTAGGTTAGGTTAGGTTAGGTTAGGTTAGGTTAGGTTAGGTTAGGTTAGGTTAGGTTAGGTTAGGTTAGGTTAGGTTAGGTTAGGTTAGGTTAGGTTAGGTTAGGTTAGGTTAGGTTAGGTTAGGTTAGGTTAGGTTAGGTTAGGTTAGGTTAGGTTAGGTTAGGTTAGGTTAGGTTAGGTTAGGTTAGGTTAGGTTAGGTTAGGTTAGGTTAGGTTAGGTTAGGTTAGGTTAGGTTAGGTTAGGTTAGGTTAGGTTAGGTTAGGTTAGGTTAGGTTAGGTTAGGTTAGGTTAGGTTAGGTTAGGTTAGGTTAGGTTAGGTTAGGTTAGGTTAGGTTTTTTTTTTTTTTTTTTTTTTTTTTTTTTTTTATTATAAGAGCTACAGTAAAAGCATCCCCTCACTTTGGCGAAAGGGGTATTGTTTGCTTTATTTCTAGAGAAGGGACACTACAATATTCTATTCTTATAACTATCTCACGGTATTCCTTAATACAGTATCTATTTTTATCTATTTCCATACTTATATCTACTACATGCTACTATATGATTTTTCTTTCTCTTTTTTCAGTAATACAAGATTATACATTATTTAACATTAGTACTATTTCTTAAGTATATCTTACTATCTATTTATCCACACTTTATATCTATTCCCATGTATTACTTACTTAATACAGTATCTGTTTTTATCCTTATCCATGCTTATATCTACTACATATATTATTTTTCTTTCTCTTTTTCAGTTACACAAGATTATAGATTGTTCATCATTTATCATTTGTGCTATTTCTTAAGTATATCTTACTATCTATCTATCCACACTTAATGTCTATTCTTATGTATTATTTTCTTAATACAGTATCTGTTTTTATTCTTGTCCATGCTTATATCTACTACATATATTATTTTTCTTTCTCTTTTTCAGTTACACAAGATTATAGTTTATTCATCATTTATCATTTGTGCTATTTCTTAAGTATATCTTACTATCTATCTATCCACACTTAATATCTATTCTTATGTATTATTTACCTAATTGGTTTTCATATATGCATATGTTATATATATTAAATATATATAAATATCATATTATTTTATCGCTACTTATTTCTTTTGATTGCTTTTTCTGCTATGTTTATGCTGTATTCTATGAATAGGTCTATCTTGTTCTTGTCTTGTAATATTTTGTTTACGTTGTCTATGTTGATGACTAATCCTATCTTCTTTTCCAGGTCGTATCGGGCTTTTATGTTGGAGGGGCAGTCGAACAAAAGGTGTACGATGGTTTCACTCACTTCAGGGTCGCAGACGCACGATGGGCTGTCCCTGCACCTGAAGCGGTTCAGGTAATGGGCAAACCCACCGTGCCCCGTCAACACCTGGGTGAGTGTTCCTGTCAGTTTTAGTTTTTTGACCGTTTTGTACGCTGCAACTGCATCAGGAAAGAAAATCTTGGTAACTGCGGCTGTTTCACCACGCTTATATCTCTTATCCCATTCGTCAATCGACCCTATGCGGATTTGTCGTTTTATGTAAGAGACTGGACAAAGGTCGTAATGGGGCTTTGTTTTTATTTTCCGCGCTGCCTCCTTTGCCAGATAGTCAGCTCTTTCGTTGCCAGCGAGTCCTGCGTGCGCCTTAATCCAGTAAAGGGATATTTCTTTGCCTTTGACTAAAACTTCTTTTATGTTTTTCCGGCTTTCTACTGCTAGGTGGTGTTTCGAAGCGTTGTTCGTAATGGTCTCCAGTGCGGATCTCGAGTCGCTGTATATACCGAAACTCTCCTCCCGGCGGTCTAGGATCTCTCTAGTTGCGACGCATATGGCCAAGAGTTCCGCTTGGTAAACCGTGCAATACGGTGACAGCTTCAGTTTGGCGGCTTTAATTTCGGTTTCATTGTTCCATAAGGACAGCGAAGCTCCGACCCCGCCGTCAATCTTGCTGCCATCCGTATATATTTGTATCGCATGGTTTATATGGCGATCGACCTGCTCTTGGTTTTCCAGACTTATGAATTCGAGGCGCATATGCTCGGCCGGGTGGGGAGTCTCGCCATATGCAGCGATCCGTTCCACTTCCCTGTCTCGTAACTCTGCCATGGGTATTCCTCTCTTTGCCTTGTAGAGAGCGACTGCCTCTCTAATGCGGAGATCGAGGGGAAGTAATCCCGAAAGTATTAGGGCGGAGTTCAGAGAGACCGTTCTGTATGCTTTTGTGAGTTTTTGCACAAATCCTCTCTGTACATTATTAAGGTGTCGTTGTACGCCCAGTTTTTCTGACGCTGGAGCCCATGCGCTTGCTGCATAAAGTATTACCGGTTCAACAGCTGCATTATAAATGAGTCTGATTATTTCTGGCTGGAGTCCCCAACTTACTCGCGCCGCTCTAGCTAATTGTCTGTATATGCCCGTTGCCTTCTTGCAGACCTCGGCTACATGCTTATTAAATGTAAGCTTGTTGTCAATATGTAGACCCAGTATTTTGATGTCGTTTGACATGCCAATGTCGACCCCGCCCATCCTCAGGACTGGGGTGTCATACTTCAATTTCCTTGTTATAACCATAGCCTTGGTTTTGGCTGGACCGAAGTTTAGTTTCATTTTGGCACCCCAGTCGCGAACATGGGCGAGGGCGGCGTTGGCTTGCATCTGTATTTCTAGGGCCGTATCTCCCTCAAATATTAGGACGACATCATCGGCGAAAGCTTGGCAGTAGATTTTTTGCTCAGTAAGCTGGAAGATTAGGGGGTTCAGTAGAAGATTCCAGAGGATTGGACCGCCAATGGACCCTTGTACACAACCTTTGGTAGTTTCCTTTGTGAACAGCTCCCCCCCATACCTGATAGTGACTTTCCTGTCTCGTAGGTAGCTGTCAATCATCCTTCTCAAATTGCTAGGGCATTTCTCCTCAGCCAACCGGACTCTGATCGCTGGCCACCAAGCGTTGTCAAAGGCACCCTCTATGTCCAGGGAGACCATCGTTACGATCTTCTTGGCGTTTACCTTTGATCGTATGTGGTCCACCAAATCATAGAGGGCGTCCTCAGTGCTTTTTTGGGGCATGAATCCGTATTGGCGTGGGCTGATCCTAGGGAGGATATACCATTTCAGCCTACCTACGAGCAGTTTTTCTAGGATCTTTCCCATCACTGGCAACAGGCCTATCGGTCGATAGGATTTGGGGTTCGAGTACTCCTCCTTCCCCGGTTTCCTCAGAACCACCACTGTTGCTATTTTCCAGGTTTTTGGAAAGTACTCCAGTTGTAGGCATCTGTTTGCCAGTGATAGGAAAAACCCTGGGTCACTATTTATAGCTTCCTTGCAGATGTCTGCTGTCAGGCCATCTTCTCCTGGGGCTTTCTTGGGGTTGAAGCTGTCCACAACGGATCTTAGTTCTTCCTCTGTGAAAGGTGGGTCGTAAGCATCGTCTTCAGTTCGGTGGTTGACTGCGTCGGCTTTCGTTCTTATTATTTTGTGATAGGGTGTGTCTTTTCCCTTACAGTCGTCTGGGTAGAAAGTTTCCGCAAGCACTTGCACCGACTTCTTCATGCTTAATGTTTCTCCTTCCTTTATTATAGGCGTATCTTCTGGTCTTTTGGCGGTCCTTCCAATGATCCTATAGATCCCTTCCCATACCCCTTCCCTGTCCTGCCTACCGCAAAACTCTTTCCAGCTTTTAACTTGGGCTTCTTTGGCTTGGCTCTCATATAGTTCCTTTGCCTCCAAGTAAACTCTGATGGTCTTTCCTCTTCTGACTGGAGCCGCGCAACGAATTCTTCGTTTCTTGGTAAGCATATCTTTTTTCAGCTGCTGGAGTTCTTCCGTCATCCAGGGAACTTTTAGGTCTTCTCTCGACTTCTTTTTAGGAAGAGTATCATCACATGCTTTTTGGACAATGCTTGTATACTCTTCCGCTATGTTGTCTAGATCCTGTGCTGTGTTTGCTTCCTCGACTTTTTCTTTGTTTATAGCCCTCTCCATCTGTAATTGGACTAGTTTTGCACGAAAACTTGGCCAATTCGCTTTTTTGGTGCTATAACGCCGAGTTGTCCTTTGGATGCTTGTTCCTTTCGCTCTGTGAAGCCTGATACTAAAGATAATTGTGTTATGATCAGAGCTGGTCCAGCGCTCATCCACGGTCCAGTCCTCTATCAAGTTTACCATATTCTCTGTGCATGCCGTGATGTCCACAAAGCTGGAAAATCTCCTGCCCCCCCTTATGGTATCAAAAGTAGGGATACTTCCTTGATTTAAAATACTGAGTCCTATTTCCCCCAGCGTACCATGTAGCTCCTCTCCTCTATGGTCAATTTCGTTTCCGCCCCACCAGGTGTTCTTCGCATTGCAATCGCCTCCGATCACAAGCAGCTTTGTGTGTACTTGCTGTTGTATGTTCCGAAGCTGGTCCAGATATGGCTCTATTGGTTGGTCGGGTTCAAAATAAAATGACACTGCAGTGATCTCCCAGGCACGTGTGCGGATCCCCACCACAACGATGTTATTCGTGGTGAGTTTTGGGTACTGTTTTACGTCCAGGTTCTTGTCGAAGATTGCGATCGCAGCCTTAACAGTACCCTCTCCGCAATTTGTGCTCTGGAAGATCCTTACTCCTGTATACATTTTCAAATATCCCGTACCTCCCACATAGGGCTCCTGGATCAGCGCGATTGCTACGCCTCTTTTCTTGGCTTCTACCATAGCCTCCGTTGTGGCCAAGTTTTTTCGCTGGAGGTTCGCTTGCATGACAATGTACTGCCTGTGCTCGGTATTGTTGGTGTCGGCGTTCGCTCCTTGACCCTCCTGGCTGCCCTTAGCAGTATGCTGTACTGCTCCGGGCCAATGCATCCCACCGCCTCCTGATGGGGCACGCTTGGTCAAAAGCGTTGTGATTTGTCACTGCGAGCTTGGCCCGGTTGCAGTTGCAGCATGTGGGCTCTTGGTTTACTAGGCGGTCTGCGCAGTCCGCCCCTCTGTGGGGTCCTCCGCAATGACTGCATACTTCCACCGTCTCCGTGCAGAGGCGCCTAGTGTGCCCGTATCCCAGGCACACTGAGCACTGGACCAACGGAGACTGGTCTTCTACCCGCAGTCGTTGCAGGTCGATGTGTACGCGCCCCGCAGAGGTCAGGCGTTGCCACACTCCGGGTGATACCTGCATTACTGCGTGTATTGTGTGTGGATTTCTTGCTTTTCGCCTATATTTTACTACCGCTCTGAAGTCCTGGTCGCAAATATCTGTGAGGAGATGGGAGTTTTGCTTCTTTAAAGCGTTTACCAGTTCATCGTCCGTGTGCGCTGCTAAAACGTCTCTTATTATGATGAGCGGGTCTTTGCTCTTTGCCTCTCTTACCTGCAGGTTTTTACTTTTCACCGCTTCGGTTACTTTTTCTATTTCCTGTTTGCTGTGGCAAGCAATCAACACCTGTTGGTCTTTTGCTTTCCGCAATCTGTCGACCCTGATGCCGCTGTTTTTGGCATCCACGGCTTCTCTTATTTTAGCTATAACCTCGTTTCCTGTGTCTTCCTTGTCGTCCGACGATATTATAATGGTATGCAATGGGGAGGTGCTTTTTGGTTTTTGCCGTTTTAGTGCGTCTACATAGGTGGTCTGCTGGAGCGTGTGGCTGTTTATCTCATTCTTGAGCTCTTCCATTGTTTTGACCAGTTGCGAGGTGTCTACTGGTGGCGGTATTTGTTTCATTTCTAATGTTAGGGCAGTGGTGTGTTGTTTTAGTTCTGCCATGGCCTCACTGTGTTCTTTAATATTCTTGAGGAGCTCTGTCATAAGGGTCGTTTGCTCGGGGTGCATTATCACTGGGTCGGAATCCGTGATTAGAGTCTCCTTGCCTCCTTTTCCTCCTGCAGGTATTTGTTCCTTTGGCTTTTGTGCCTCCTCGACTTCTTGGACTATTTTATACAGTCTATCTATGGCTATGAAGACCCCAGTCTTTATTTCTGTTTTAATATTTCGGGATTCTCCCAATAATGTTTTGGCCTTTACGACACAGGCTCTTGCCTCAGCTGTCTTCGTCCCGTATTTAACTCTTTGTGGTGGGGTCCTATCTGTTTTCGTGGAGGCTTTGCGGATTGTTGTCTCCTGCGGGGGAAGTGTTCTTGTTGTAGTGTCCGTTTTTTGTTTTTCGGTCTCTGCCAGACCAGTCTCCCAGTTCCCTATACTTCGCCTAACACTTTGTTTCGCTTCAGAGGGACCAGAGGGGCCCGCCCTCTCAGTTGCCTCCGGCGATATCTGTGCTGTGGTCTGAACGGTTTCTGGTGCCTTTTTGACTGGTGTTCGTGGGGCCGCATACATGTTGTTATCGAATTTGTACCGTTTCTGGTGATGGGGATGGGACGCTACGATAAAGTGAGTAGCTCAGTATACGTCAAAATAATTAAAATATTGGTCAATTGTACATATAATACAATACAAAAGAAAAAATACAGGTATAACACACGTTTTACCTTTAGTTATTCGTTAGGTATACCTAATCTATGTTCTAATATATAATTCCTTTAATCAGTGGGTGTAAACGGCCCTACTGATATGTCTTTGTTTATATGCGTCCTTATATTCCTAGTTGTCAAATTTAGTTAGATACTTATTGTAAAGTGTATGATTATTACAGGTTTTCTTTATTTTTCAGGGGTTCGTGTCGACGGATCAGGGCGCGCGATGTGTCCACGTGTCGGGAAGACTTGCACTACGAGACGGATTCGGAATACGGTAAGTGGAGAATTTATTTTGTACAAATTAATTTGGAAAAATGGGTGAGATGCTGTGTTTTTGGAATATTTTTCGCGTGTTTATCAGCGTATTTAAGTTCGGCTAAACCAGAAGGGAGTGCCCAAGAGTAGCGAATATTTTGGTAGTAGTAATTATTTTATTAGATGAAAATTGGGAAGGTTATTAATAAATAAAGTTTTAAAAGTTTCGAAAAAGATTATTTCTTAAAGAAATGTGTAAAGTGTTGTTAGCCCTTCGCCATCAACGTGTAGAATTACAAAGATGGCCGCGGTGACGGGCCCTGAGAGGACATGAGACAGACGGAGATTTGACAGCTAAGTTTTGAGACTGGCTGCGAATTTATCCAAAATTTCTATGTTTCTAATTAGAATTTTGTGCAACTCCAATTGGTTTTATCATCATTATATGTTTATGTAGGTATTTCTTACACTTTGAATTACTTTTGTATTGAATTGAGATAATTCTATGAGAAATAATATTGGTTACCTAAAACTAACTTTTATTTTCTGATTTATAAAAAAAATAAACGGATACTTGATGTTATATAATATTTTTTTAATACAATAATGCATTTATAACAGAATAAAAACCAAACAGCGTATGTTTCAATACAATATTTTTACACTACACATGTTTATAAACATTGCACCAAAATAGCCACTCTTCAAATGTCACTCAAGTGGGTCTCATAAATTGTTAGATAAGAATGTATTCCTGGCGTTGGAGCCGTACCGTTTTTTGTTTACAATAACTTGAGCTTATCGCCCAGCTAGGTTATACAATGGAACGTGGTTATGTTCAACATGTGTTGAGTATGAAACTATTAAAAATGAGACTCAAAATTGGTACTAAAAACACTGTTTCTTATAAAGTAAGATTTGTCAGTATGTGTACTTAAAAGTATTATAACAATTGTATATTTAAGATTTACATGAATCCAGGCATCATATACAATTAAAAACAATACATGTTTGGAAGAGAAATATTAAAAACCATGTACTTAAATATAGTGAAAAATTAACATTATTTATCTGTTTACGTATATTAACATGGATAACAATAAACACCACTTATTTAATATTAAATTTAAATAAAAATAATGATGAATAATTGATTTGTTTTTATTTTCTCAACTAATTTTTATTTAACCATAGTCAAGTTATTTTTTTATTTCATGTATGAAATAAAAAAAATGAAATATAAAAATTTAACATAAAAAAATGCGACAATGTACAACTAGTTATTACCAAATGCCATACACTTTAAAGATTGCACATAAATTAATAATATGGGTGGGGCCATATTCAAATTCAAAATCATTTATTCATACACACAATAAATGTATTCAATGTATGTATGTATGTCACTTTTTTGATTCTACCTCCATTTTGCAAAAGTGCTTTATAATGCTTCGTGATGGTTAAAATTTATAATTACATTTTCATAAAAATCGCCCCATTCTCAACACTCATACCACCGCCCCCCCCCCCCCCTCCCCATTCAAATTCAAATATTTATTTCTTCGAAGTAGGTTTTTACAAACACTTATCGAACGTCAAGTTACGCCATCGCTTCAACAAATCCCTACGGCGAGTGGTCTTGGAAGAAGAAGCGGCAAGAAACTCCCAGGGAGTCTTTTTTTTCTCTTTCTCCACTTACAGTTACAGATGCACTTACTACTAATTACGGCTAAAATACGAAACTCATGTCCAAGCTGATTTATCATTAAAATATTCATCAAGTTTGCAATAACACTGTAATAACACAAAGTCAAGTTATTACGTAATTTATGTGCAATGAGTAACCGAGTTGCGAGTTGCATTGTTGACATGACCCTGCTAATGTGATACTATTGTAATAAGCCCTCATGCACACTCTTCATACATACACACATGCATACATGCACACATACATACATACACAGATACATGCACACATACATACACACGTACATACACACATACAAAAAACAAATGCAGCTTTTACTGTTTAGTACTTCACAGTAGTATGGATGGCAATACACATACATACATCACACTCACATACCTATTTTTCAGGATTTTCTTAAACACTAATGCCCAATGTCTGTGTGTGTGCGTGCGTGCGTGCGTGCGTGCGTGCGTGTGTGTGTGTGTGTGTGTGTGTGTGTGTGTGTGTGTGTGTGTGTGTGTGTGTGTGTGTGTGGAGCTGTATGTTTATTGCGAAGTCTACGTGGCAAAGAGATGAGCGTGGTATGGCTTGTAGCAAGTGAACATACACATTGCCACGTCGCAGCCTTCGCAATAAGTGATTGTCCGTTTCTTACAAAGGACGCAATTGCGCTTAAAGCGACTTGATTTTCCTGGTGTTATCGTCTGGTATTGTGCCGGGCTGTGTATGATGGGTGTGGTGGTTGGAGTGGATGTGAGGGGTGTAGGTGTTTTGTGTTTAGTGAGCAAGTCAGTTATTAACGTCATCCGGAATTTCCGTTGCGTTAATGACTGACTTTTAAGTAAAAGGTAGGAGTTCAAGACACTAGCGTTTAAGAGCCTCCTGAAAAACTTTTTATACCACACTCTCGTCCTTCTTCTCGCAATGGGAAACATAGCTAGTTGTTGGTCTTTTTTATCGACTCCGCCCATACAAAGATTATAGTCCGCCACGACAGTCGGCTTCAGTGAATCGCCACACCGGGTAGTTGCGATCCCATGGTAGGTCGAGATAAAAGCCACGCGGTTTTTATCCCTCATTACCAGGAGATCTACATCTCCCGAAGTGCAACCGTACACTTCACCGACTGCCATGTCGGTTTTCGAAAGACTCGCCAATTCAGTTGGAACAAATTGGCGGTTGGTGCGGAGCGTTCCTACGCAATCTATACCCCGTGACTTTAGCTCTCGCGCTAGTGCGGGAGAGTTATAAAAGTTGTCCATCCATACTGTGTGCCCTTTATGCTCCAGACCATTTAAAAGTCTAAGCACAAGAGCAGGTACTTTCCCAGAAACTGGATCATGGTCTTGCAGTGCAGAGATGTCGTAGCCTGCGTGTACCTCGAAGCGCCACAAATATCCAGTCTGGGATTCGCAAACCTCATAGGTTTTGATGCCAACTGTTGCTGCTTTGTTTGGGATGAATTGGTTGATATCCAACCAACCCTTCCACATGGTCAAACTTTCATCAAGGGCTATATTTAGCGATAAATTATATAATTGGGAAAACTTGCTATTGAGGTGATCTATTATGGGTTGAAGTTTGAAAAGTTTAGCCTGGGGCCTTGTCAACAATTCAGGTTCGCAACTTTGGTTGTTGTTAAAGTGCAGGCATCTGGACAGAAGCATGAATCGATTGTAAGTCATTTCCGGGGCAAATCCAGGAGTACTGAAAACGTTTTTAGACGTAATCCAGTACTCCTCTAGACGGCTTTTGTTTACAATACCCATGGCCATAACAAGAGCAAAATACCGGTAGAGTTCATCTACATCGGTATCGTGCCATCGAGTAATCCGGCTGCCGGGACAGATGGTCCCATCCTCCAACATAATCGATGCCAGCTGCTGCGCATAAATGTTGGTTTCCCTTGCTATCCTTTCCATAATCTCATGATCCCATATAGCAGTAAATGCTTCATATGGATTCGTGACGGAAACCGTAGGGCCGGTATTAATCTGGGAGAAAGTTTCTCGCCTCAAAAGAGGGTCAATTTGAGCCTCTGGAAACCTTCTCCATACAAACTTAAATTTATCCGTAGGCTCCATAGGCGGAGCCTCCGATGGTGCAGAGAGCGATGTCGATGAGGTGGGCGTTGGTGAGACGGACGTAGGCGCGACGGGCGTCGGAGAATTGCCCGTTCCGTCCGGATGGACAGGGTGGTGCTGGGTGGTACTGGACCGACTTCGCGGTTGAGGAGGCCACTCCAAATTAATTTGGATGCTACCTTCCTCAACCTCCTCGTTAGCTTCGCTTCGCATCCAGCTCGCCACCCGGGGAACTTGAGCGTTCTCGTCTTCCTCGTCGTCAGACTCCTCCTCGCTGCCTGAAAGAAGAAAATATAAAGTTTACGTTACGATTGTAATGAATATTTTACTTCCGCAATTTCTAAAAAATTAAGGCTGAACGTAAAATACACCCACCATAATTAATTAAGTTGCTGATTTCGCTCTCATTCAGCGGTCTCGCCCTGGACGGAGGAAATCTGAAAAATTCAAAAGGACATGAGTAACCAATGTTAATAAATTGAAAAGAAAGAAAGAAAACATATTTATTCCGTCAGAGTTACAGTGTACAAAAAAATAAAACGACATTTAAATAAAGGACAAGTAGGTACATAGATGAAGCAGACACCATACCCTCCTGACGGAAACGACCGCATTCAGATTTTGTGTGAGGGTAGTCTTCACACTCTGATATTCTATGCGGCCGACAGCGTTTGCGCATAATTCTGCCAGATAAGCGTGGTGTGCGAACATTACATTTATAGAATAGAAAGTAGAAATAATAATTAAACTAAAATTTAAATAATTAAAACAAAAGCGAGTACAAAATACAAAAATACAGTACAGCAGGTTTATTGGTGTGTTGGTGGAGCTTGGGTAAGTATAAGACAAATCAGTAATAATTATTATGTATAAAAGGAAAGCAGCCATTTTGGTAATTTGTCACAGCAGAATAGGAAATTTTTTTTAAATATTAACAATTATAAGAATGTAATTAAATTGTAGGTATAATTAGACTAGATTAAAAACATGATATAACGCAATGCAGATACAACTTAGATTATAACGCGATCGAAAAGTGAAGACGCGTGTGTGTGTGTGTGTGTGTGCGTGCGTGTGTGTGTATGTGTGTGTGTGTGTGTGTGTGAGGGGTGTGTATGTGTGTGGGTGTGTATGTGTGTGTGTGTGTGTGTGTGTGTGAGGGGGTGTGTATGTGTGTGGGTGTGTATGTGTGTGGGTATGTATGTGTGTGGGTGTGGGTGAGCTCAATTGCTCAATCATATAATGATTCGGATACCAAAGTGAACTTACAGACATCGTCGCCTTTTCCCACCAGGCTCCCCAACCCTCCCACTAGGCTCCCCAACGCCCGTACTTCTAAAAAATAAAATAAATACTTAATAACAAAGAAACGTAACAACAACTAGAGGTATAAAAATATGATGTTTGACATGAAAAAAGGAGAAAATTACAAGAAAAACAATTCAATACTTACTGGACTGAGGGCCCAGGCGCCGAAAGCTCGTGCGAATTGACGGTGGTAAGCACGAGCGGCGAGGTTACCTCTCCGGGAGAGGTCGATGGAGCGATCACGTCCAACGACCTCAAATTTTCTGATCTGAAAACAAAAGCCATATAATTTTTTTTTCTTTGCTGTTATGTACATAAATATTTAAAACAATCGAAAAACTAACCTTGGGCTAGCGGCAATAGGCACAGGTATTACCTGATTGCCCGCACCACACTCAACGGATCTGCAAAACACGGTATTTTTAAAAATGGGTATGACATGAAAAAGGAGAAAAATACAAGAAAAACAATTCAATACTTACTGGACTGAGGGTCCAGGTGCCGAAAGCTCGTGCTGAGATGTAGTATGCACGAGCGGCGAGGTTCCCTGTCCGTGACACATAGAGGGTGCGATGACATCTAATGATGACCATAAGTTTTCAGATCTAAAAACAAAACCATCACTACATAGTATAAAACAAAGTCGCTATTTTTGTCTGTCTGTCTGTATGCTTTAATATAATTACTTTAATATAATCGTCAATCCACAATTACACACTATGTACACTATGTACAAAAACTATGCACGTACGTGCACAAACAAACACTATTCACGTGCATAGTGTTTGGGTGTGTACGTAGTGTGTAATTGCGGATTGATGATTACAATAAAGTCTTTGTGGTACATATTTACATAAATATTTAAAACAATTGGAAATCTAACCTTGGGCTACTGGTAGTAGGTGCAGGGAGGACCCTCTTTCTTTTTAAGGTCAGCGCAGTTTCGTAGTGCTGGCCCTGTGGCAGGCTCTCCAGCGTACCCCTGAATAGTCTGAAATATTTATTGGCATTTAATGATGTATCATAGAAAAATAAATAAAGCTAAAGCAACGCCAATTAAAGTTACAAAAAATATTAATATTATGAGTTTATTACGGTTCTGAAACCGAAGGCCTATCTCCTGACACACGAGCACGACCAGCACCACGTTGGCCTCTTGCGCCACGGGCTGTCATGCTGCCGCGTGTCCGCACACCACGACCTCTACGTCCTCGGCTGCGCCCGCGAGTTTCGTTGTTGTTAGTTCTATATCATGCAAAACAAGGCCAACATAAACAAACTGTGCATGCAAAAATGTTAAAATTTAGGCTCCGCCCAATACACACACACACACACACACATGCACATGCAGATATAATATTCGGTGGCTTTTTTTGATAAATCATGTTGCAGTAAGTCGAGAAATTAACCTGATTTTAAGTAGACCCTAAAGCCGAGTTTATTCAGAATCAATAACTGAATCGATTGCAATAATTTATATACCATGTTATATTTTGTCCGAAAAATATTAAAAAATATTAAAGATCAGAGGGCAGACTGCATCGCAAATTTGACGTCAGACTGCATCGCAAAGTCGGCTTTCGCTTTGAAGCAATGACTCGGAACCGCCCGCTTTGATGTTGCCGCGGTCGCCGCCCGCAGTCACCCGAAAGCTAGCGATCGGCGTGCGCGCGCGCTTCCTTGCGATTCCGTTAATATATTATCGTGAATTCAAAAATTATAATAATGAGTTTTCGCTACAGCAATATGCAGTACACGGAAATGGTGCGAACATTAGTAGTGTGCGGTGATAATGTTTCTATGGCAGTGCGACGGTACGAAGAACAATTTGGTGTGAGTGGAACGCAATTATTAAGTTATGTTTGAGTGTCTGTGTGTTGGCGTGAACGCGTGTGTTTTTGTTTTGTGGTACGCGGGCGCGCAGCGTAACCGCCGCCCCGCGGCGGCTGGGCCGCACGCAGTGACCATGTTTACAGGAGGACAGACGAGCAACTCAACAAGCTTGTATCTTTGTGAGTTTTTAAGTTATACCTTTGGCAAATTTTATGTAGATTATTTAAACCAAAATATTCGACACGTGTCTCGGTTTCAGGATCTACTAATTATCACGTGTATATAAATATGTCTACGCAATTCAATACACATACACACACACACACATAAATTATTCATTCACATTTACTCATCATACAACAACCTTAAATTATAAACTTTTAAATATATTTTCCATGTACAGACAGCGATTATTTACAGTTTTATTATATGTATAGATTACACAGCAAGAGCAACAGACTTCGATACAAAATCCAAAAGTCTATTTCACAATTCGCAAATTTTAGTATTTTAGATAACCAGCAGCCGTTATGTGAGCAAAAATTCCGTCTGTCAAACCGGACCTGAGAGGACATTTGGGGTTTTTATGACTTTGAGCTCGGAATTTTCACATTTACGACTAAGATAAACATATTTTGCAA
>FR990034.1:14576936-14581936 GCA_905404135.1 Hesperia comma
GAAGGGTGTGGCAAGGTGGAAACGGGAACAGGTTTATCTAGGAGGATGTCGGAAGGAAGAAATGAGGTAATACCAGTGAGCTTAGTGGTTTCTATTTGAGAAATTTCATTAATTTTGATGTCAAGGGGTGTGATTTGAGCTAAGGATATTGCAGCAATTGACGAGACAGTCCTAAATCCACGAATGATTTTTAGTGCGAATCCTCTTTGAAACGATTGGAGGCTGTCGCGAACATGTTTATATTGAGTTGCAGAACTCCAAATAGACGCTGCGTATGTAATAGTGGGTTCTATTACTTGGTGATACAGAATTTTTATGTTTTCTGAATGTATGCCCCACGTTGGTCGGATGAATTTACAGAGGTTTTTATACAATTTTTGGCATTTGTTGATTATATAATGTGCATGTTTTATGAATTTTAGATTTTTGTCAATGATGACACCCAGAAGTTTAATTTCGTCTTGAAAGGCTAAATAATTGTTATTTAAAAGGACCTTTATTCCTCTGCACTTAGGAGTGAATGTGACCATATGAGTTTTATGGGAGCTGAACTCAAGTTTTGTTTTGAATCCCCATTCCGAGATTATTTTAAGTGCTAGGTTGGTGTTGAATTCAAGATCTGCCTTTTTCTTATCACTGACAATGAGAAGAATATCGTCCGCGAATGCTTGGATGTGGCAGCCTTCAGGTAAGGGTACTTCGAGAAGATCATCGAGTATGAGGTTCCATAGCATTGGACCGCACACAGATCCCTGGATACATCCCTTTGTCATTGTTTTGGTTGCAGATGCGTCAGCGTAATTTAAAGTAACGGTACGATTTTTTATGTAGCTTTGTAAAATTTTATATATATTTTGCGGGCAATTAACTTTTTGTAATCTGTGGAGAAGGGCTGGCCACCATGCATTATCAAAGGCCGCTTTAATATCAAGTGATATTGCAAGAACAAGCTTCTTTTCGCTTTTCCTTGATTTGATATGGCCAACAGCCTCATGAAGTGCATGTATTGTTGAAGTCTGTTCCTTAAAACCATATTGTTTTTTGTTGCTGGCATTTGTGTTATTTAAGAAATGGGTAAGTCTTTTTGTAATTAATTTCTCAAAGAGTTTTCCGAAGACGTTCAACAATCCTATAGGTCTATAGGAAGAAGGATTAGAATAATCCGTTTTGTTGGGTTTGGGTATAGCCTTAATCACCGCTTGCTTCCAGTGTGACGGAAAGTGGGAGAGGGTAAGGCATCTATTTAATATTTTTGTGAGTAAGCTGGGTTGTTGTTCGGCAAATTTATAGCAAATGTCCGCTGTTAGGTGGTCAATACCAGGGGCTTTTTGAGAGTCCATAGACTTAAGGCAATCTAGAACTTCCTTTTCCGTGAAAGGAGGTTCATCCGGGGTGTTGGGTAATTGTTTTGTGCAGCTTCTAACTTGTTTGTGACTATCCAAGATGTCTGGCGTGTCATCTGGATAAAAGCTATGCAACAGTAGTTCTGCAGTTGTTTGGCTGTTGCAAGTGTACTGGTTATTAGGTGCTCGCAAAGTAATAGTGGGAAGTCTTGGAGTTACGGATTTCATTAGTCTGTTTGTGATTGCCCAAACATCCTCCTTTCCTTGTTTGTTGCAGAAGTCTCTGAAGTTTGCAGTAGACGTTAATTTTAGGGCTGTTGCGTATTCATCTTTCAGCCGATCTCTTTCTGCTAGGGCTTCTTCCATGGGTTCCTTGCGTTTTTTAAGTGTGGTTAGAAGATGGTGCTGTTTAATTACTGATTTTTTAAGTTTTTCGAGCTCGTCATTCCACCAAGGGCTGCGGTATGTCATTTTTCCTTTGCGTGGTAGCGTTGCGTCACAGGTTCTTTGCAGAAGTTTTGTAAGTTTTAATATGGTTTGGTCTATTTCTTGGGGTAACATGTTGTCTATGGGTATATTGTTGTAATTGTTGTTCATTTCTTCCTTTAGCATAGCCGTGAAAGGGGCCCAGTTGACAGGATGACTTGTGTTATATTTGTATGTTGAAGGGGCCTTAGGATGTTTAAGTGACGAAGGTAGTAGGTTTAGGTCAAAGTCTATTGCGTTATGTTCGGAAGAGGGACATGCATTAAGATTAACTTTCCAGTTGCTAACGTTGTTTAGAAGGTTGTGTGTAATTAATGTAAGATCAATTATTGAGGAGCGGTGTGCACTATGAGTAACTGTTTCGAACGTGGGGGTTGTACCTGTGTTACACACAACCAAATCATTGCCGACGAATACATTGGCTAGGTCTTTCCCTCTTTTGTTGGCAGTTTGTGATCCCCAGAGGGGATGCCAACCGTTAAAGTCCCCACCTATTACATGCGAAGCTTTATCGGTGCTTTTTAGGAGGTATTCTAAACTGCCCAAGGTGCTATATTCGTCAGCATCAGGCTCGATGTAAGCACAGGTAAGATGGATATTTCCGTGTCTCGTTATTAATTGGACCACACTAAGATTAGGTGTTGAAAATTCTGATGCGCCTAATGATGCTCCTATGTCGTCTTTAATGAGGATACATGCCTTGACTCTTCGATTGTCAGTGGTATACTGGTAAAGCTTGTACCCAGGTAAATTTTTAGTGGTTAGTGCGTTACCAACGTACGGTTCTGTGATGAATGCTATTGAGTATTTATTTGCAGTGAAATACTGCAGAAATTCATGGTGCCACATATATGACCTACCCACGTTGCACTGAAGTATTTTAAAACTAATAGCCATAATTTACTCTGTTTGATATTTTAAGTTTCATGGACTGATGTTGAGGGCACACAAAGGAGGTGGCAGAGTGGTTGGTATCCTTGTTAACGTTAAATTTAGTGTTTTGAATATGGCAGTTATGACACTTTATTTTTGTGTTATCTTTTTGATCGGGACAGTCCTTATATGTGTGACCAGTAGCGGCACAGTGGGAGCAACGTGGTTGTTCCGATTTGCACGTCTTCTTTGTGTGACCAAAGGCTAGACAGTGAAAGCACTGTTTAAGTGGACAGTGGTTTTCGGTGTGTACTCTGTGATAGTTTATATTAAGCTTCCCCAGTTCAGTTGCAGTCTTCCAAATCCTTGGAGTGACAATGAATGCAGCGTTGTATAAAATGGGATTTCTATTATTTCTCACAAAGGCCAACTTGATTTCTTCGGGGGTTGGGTTCAGGTCCTTAATCTCTGAGTTCTGGTTTATGATAAGCTGCGGAAGCTCTGTAGAGAGTGTGTCTTTGTGGACACCCTTGAGGATGACCATAGGCTTGAGGTCCTTTGCTGCTTCAGCCTCTAGGTCCTGGCACTGAGTGATTCTCTCGAGTGTCTCGTCCCTTTGCTCCCGGGTGTCGAACTCAATACGGAGTTTGTTGTTCGATAGGGGTGAGATCTTTGCAGGGGTGTATGTGGAGTTTTTGAAGGAAACTTGTTTCTGAAACGAGTCCTTGAGTTGGGTATGGTTCGAGGAGTCACACTTAGCTTTAATAACTAAGGCTGGTTTTGTGTCTCGTTTGAGGTTTTTAGTGTTTGTGGTGTGTGTGGCAGCGACAGTGGCGTACGACTTAGCAAGTGGTGGAGGAGTCGGGTTTAATTTAGACAACTCCTCCTTGATAACCTTTTGGAGGTCGCTCTTAAGATCCGAAGTGATGTTTCCAAAGGCTGAAGCTTTGGCGGCAAGACTGTCTATCACGTGCGCTTCTTCAATAACTTTCTTTTTATCTGTCGCGGTAACGCTTTTATTGGATGTGATGATGGTGATAATGGACTTAGCACGTGTTTGAATTTCAAGGATTAGATCGGTCAACGAATTTGGGGCAGAAGAATCCATTTACTTTGATTTACTAAGTTTGATGAAGAGGACTAACTTATGACTATTTCTATGTTGATTGTGGAAAGTGTTGATAGATGTGAAGAGAATATCTCGAGAGCTACTTATGTGTTGTGTGGACCAAGGGTAGGTAGTGTGGATCAATGGAAAGGTAAGCAAATGTAGAAAAAGAGTTAAAAGAGAAATTTTAAAACTAAATGATTTTTAATTCAAAAACTATTGAGCTGTCAGCCGACCCAAGGGTAGGTATTTGATCGGTGGGCCAAGGTCTAAAGGATTCTGCAATAAAAAAATTTTGACTATATTACAGCCCGCCCTCAGAATCCCGTCAGCCCCTACCGAGATCAAAACCCTACGGGCGGGTGGGTGGGCTTTTTTTTCGTCGGATCGGCTCGAAAAGCGGTGGGATGGACGCGGGGCGGTTGTACGAGTACAACGAAGTCGGTTTGGAAGAAATCGGACGGGAAACTTAGAAGTTATAGGCTAGGGAAGGTGGAAATTTAAGAAGTTAGGAAAAACGCCTATTTCTTGGAAAATCCGCGATAGATTTGCGTGGAAAGGGTGTAGAAAATTAGGGATCAACTAGTATTAGGTACGTTATGAATTTGAAGCGAAACGCCTGAGGGGCACGGAAGATATTAACAAAAATGTAGGTATAAACTTAACGAATTTAGTATAAAACAAGGAAAAACGGCTATAACTCGGGAAATTCGCGATAGATTTTCGTGGAAAAGGTGTAGGAAGTTAGGGATCAGTTAGCTTTAAGTATTATATGAGTTTGGAGCACAGCGCCTGAGGGGCACGGAAGATATTAAGGTAAATGTAGGTATAAAATTAACGAAATTAGTGTAAAACAAGGAAAAACGGCTATAACTCGGAAAATTCTCGATAGATTTTCACGGAAAGGGTGTCGGAAGTTAGGGATTAATTGGTTGTAGATGCTGTATGAGTTTGAAGCAAGAAGATTTTGGGGCACCGGAGATATTAAGGAAAATGGAGTAATAAAATTCACTTATACGAGATCGACCACTATGCCTCGGTATACAACTTTTTCGTCGGATCGGCTCGAAAAGCGGTGGGATGGACGCGGGGCGGTTGTACGAGTACAACGAAGTCGGTTTGGAAGAAATCGGGCGGGAAACTTAGAAGTTATAGGCTAGGGAAGGTGGAAATTTAAGAAGTTAGGAAAA